>CM040179.1:15303606-15306106 GCA_022606695.1 Vaccinium macrocarpon
GCCGTCGGGTGCCGAAATGCCTTTCCTAGCACGATTGTCGGCTCATTCCGCGACCCATCGGGCTCTATTAGTTACCCACAGGGGCATCTCGTTCATTTTTTCGTTCATGGGTCTCGATAGCACGAGGCATTGAACCCAAATGCCTTTGATTGCCCGATGGTTGGCTCATTTCGTGCCCCATCGGGCTCTATTGGTTACCCACAGGGGCATTTCGGTCTTTTTTTCGTTCATTACTCCATGGGTCTCGGTAGCACGAGGCATTGAACTCGAAATGCCTTTGATTGCCCGAAGGTCGGCTCATTTCGTTACCCGTCGGCTTGTTTCGTTACCCACAGGGGCGTTTCGTTACCCACAGGGGTATTTTGGTCTTTTTTCCGAGCATTACTCTCGGGCATGTGTTTGCACTAGGCATCGAAGCCAAAGTGCCCAGCACATGCCGGTTGGTCATGCTCGGGCCACTCCAAGGCAGCTGGCATGCCTGGCCTTAACTAGCGAGAGGAGACCACCCCCCTTATATATGCATCTTGAGCTTTTCCCCATGTGGCAGGAAGAAACATCTTTTCGTCCGAGGAGCGTACTAGCCATTTTTTTGAAAAATTGAGTTTTGCTCAACAAAGTGGCAATTGGAACTTGTTCAAAACATTTTGTAGCACCTTCACAAAAAAATTCAGATTTTTTTTCCAAAAGGATTATTTATTATTAATTAATTTGCAAAATACGCTATAAAAAATCAGAAAAATACAATAAAAATAGGAAAAATTCCAAATAAAATCTATTACTTCTACACATTAAATATAAAAATATTTGGAAGGAAATAGATGAAAAGAGATGTAGAAAACCAACCTCAAATTCTCTAAATGGGTGTGTTATAAAAGAAAAAAATTATCCTTTGTGAAACACACATGGAGGTGATCTTTTAGGGAGTTCTTACGAGGCATTGTAGCCAAACAACCTACCACAAGTCATGTCAAGCACCCATGGGGTGGTTTTTCAAGCGATTGCTCGGTGCCAAACACCCGTCGGGTGGTTTTTGCACCGATGGCATGTCAAGCCCATGTCGTGGCATGCATGCCTTGTCAAGCCCATGTTTCAGATTTTTTTTCCAAAAGGATTATCTATTATTAATTAATTTGCAAAATACACTATAAAAAATCAAAAAAAAAGAAAGAAAAAATACAATAAAAATAGGAAAAATTCCAAATAAAATCTATTACTTCTACACATTAAATATAAAAATATTTGGAAGGAAATAGATGAAAAGAGATGTAAAAAACCAACCTCAAATTCTCTAAATGTGTGTGTTATAAAAGAAAAAAAAATTATCCTTTCTGAAACACACACGGAGGTGATCTTTTAGAGTGTTCTTACGAGGCATTGTAGCCAAACAACCTACCACAAGTGCTCCCAAGTGCTCCCCAAGTGCTTCCAAGTGCCCAAGTCCCGAAGGCCCAAGAGCCCTAGAGCCCTAGTGCCCGTGCACGCACGCACGCAGGTGTTTTTTAAGTTGATTTATGAGCATTTTTTTGGCCGGCCCCATCGTTTTTCCACCGTTAACCGCCGGGTCATATTTTCAACCGTTGCCCGGTGTCAAGCACCTGTCGGCTAGCCTATCATCGATGCCTTTTTTGGCTGGCTCCGTCATTTTTCCGCCATTGACCGTTGGTTCGTACGTCCAACCGTTGCCCGGGTCTTATTTCCAACGATTGCCCGGTGACAAGCCGTCGGCTAGCCTACCGTCTATATACCGGGTGCATAGGGCATCCCCTCCCTTCTATATGCATCTTGAGCTTTTCCCCATGTGGCAGGAAGAAACATCTTTTCGTCCCAGGAGCGTACTAGGCATATTTTTTGTGAAATTGAGTTTTTCTCAACAAAGTGCCAATTGGAACTTGTTCAAAACATTTTGTAGCACCTTCACAAAAAAATTCAGATTTTTTTTTCCGAAAGGATTATTTATTATTATTTAATTTTCATAATAAACCCAAAAAAATCAAGAAAAAATACAATAAAAATAGGAAAAATCCCAAATAAAATTTCTTGCTTCTAAACATTAATTATGAAAATATTTGGAAGGTAATAGGTGAAAGGGGATGTAAAATAACCAGCCTCAAATTCTCCAAACGTATGTGTCACAAAAGAAAAAAAAAATCATCCTTTGTGAGACACACATGGTGGTGATCTTTCAGAGAGTTCTTATGAGGCATTGTAGCCAAACAGCCTACCACAAGTCATGTCAAGCACCCACGGGGTGGTTTTTCAAGTGATTGCTCGGTGGCAAACACCCGTCGGGTGGTTTTTTCACGGATGGCATGTCGAGCCCATGTCATGGCATGCATGCCTTGTCCAGCCAATGTCGTGGCCTTTGCACAAGCACAAGTTGTGCCGTGGCATGGACTCTCCACCCTCGTCTATATTTCCTTTTATCATGCATATTTCAAGAATCCGTTGTCGTGGCCTTTGCATTTTATGTTCCTAGCTATGAATGTAGATGAGGACATGC
>CM040179.1:15313606-15328606 GCA_022606695.1 Vaccinium macrocarpon
AGAAAACCAAGGAATATCCCGCCCAAGCCCTTGGCATCACAACGCCGCTATTAATGCACCTCGCACCGCAAGCACTACTACACACTTTCGCGACACTACTAATGCGCCTCGCACCATAAGCGCTACTACACACTTTCGTGACACTACTAATGCGCCCCACGCCGTAGGCACTACTACACACTTTCGCAACACGGTGATACCACCGGCATCGAGCTAGCATCCCTCGGTGAAATCGCGGGACCAACAAGACGACATCCATGCAAGCCTTTGTTGTTGCACTTGCAACATGCGGCGCGAAGCACGTCGATCGACACCCGGGCGAGCCTGCTTCCTCTCAACAAGGAGGTATCCCCTGGGCACACACTTGGGACTGAGGCACCTTAAGCCGTATAACCAAGCATGCTCACCGTGCGGGGACACCAATGCATCACAGAGGAATAGCATGCTGCGCACTTCGCGGTGTCGATTGAGATGCTTCATGACAACCATCATTCCTGGCCTTGTCGAGCATGGAGGGCAACCATTTATAGCCTTGCCAAGCATGGAACGCGACCACATTGCCTCGCTAAGCATGGGCAGCGACCACTTGCCTCGCTAAGCCTGGAGCGACCACCTTGCCTCGCTAAGCCTTGGGCAGCAATCAACTGCCTGGACCAACCCCACATTACTAGGCTATGCCTATGCGACCACATTGCCTCGCAAGCCTTGGGCAGCAACCAACTGACTGGACCAACCCCACATTACTAGGCTATGCCTATGCGACCACATTGCCTCGCAAGCCTGGACCAACCCCACATTGCCTCGCTATGCATGGCATTGCCTTTCAATCATTTCTTCGTGCATATTACCCGTAGGACACGGCTAGAACAAGGCGACATGCACACGTCGGGTCTTATTTCCAGCGATTACCCGATGGCAAGCACACATCGGGACGTAATTCCAACAAATGCCCGGCAACAAGCACGCATCGGGTCATGTTTCGAACGGTTACTCGGCAACAAGAGCGCATT
This sequence comes from Vaccinium macrocarpon, assembly GCA_022606695.1. Classification (NCBI taxonomy): domain Eukaryota; kingdom Viridiplantae; phylum Streptophyta; class Magnoliopsida; order Ericales; family Ericaceae; genus Vaccinium; species Vaccinium macrocarpon. Next base: position 15,314,617 of record CM040179.1, read on the forward strand.
GGGTCATGTTTTCAGCGATTACCCAAAGAATGTAGCCGTCGGGTGCCGAAATGCCTTTCCTAGCACGATTGTCGGCTCATTTCGTGACCCATCGGGCTCTATTAGTTACCCACAGGGGCATCTCGTTCATTTTTTCGCTCATTACTCCATGGGTCTCGATAGCACGAGGCATTGAACCCGAAATGCCTTTGATTGCCGGATGATGGTCATTTCATTTCGGTGCCCCATCGGGCTCTATTGGTTACCCACAGGGGCATTTCGGTCTTTTTTTCGTTCATTACTCCATGGGTCTCGATAGCACGAGGCATTGAACCCGAAATGCCTTTGATTGCCCGAAGATCGGCTCATTTCGTTACCCGTCGGCTCGTTTCGTTACCCACAGGGGCGTTTCGTTACCCACAGGGGTATTTTGGTCTTTTTTCCGAGCATTACTCCCGGGCATGTGTTTGCACTAGGCATCGAAGCCCAAGTGCCCAGCACATGCCGGTTGGTCATGCCCGGGCCACTCCAAGGCAGCCGGCATGGCTGGCCTTGGCTTGGCAAGGAGGGGAGACCACCCCCCTTATATATGCATCTTGAGCTTTTCCCCATGTGGCAGGAAGAAACATCTTTTCGTCCGAGGAGCGTACTAGCCATTTTTTCGAAAAATTGAGTTTTGCTCAACAAAGTGGCAATTGGAACTTGTTCAAAACATTTTGTAGCACCTTCACAAAAAAATTCAGATTTTTTCTCCAAAAGGATTATTTATTATGAATTAATTTGCAAAATACGCTATAAAAAATCAAAAAAAAATCCAGAAAAATACAATAAAAATAGGAAAAATTCCAAATAAAATCTATTACTTCTACACATTAAATATAAAAATATTTGGAAGGAAATAGATGAAAAGAGATGTAAAAACCCAACCTCAAATTCTCTAAATGCGTGTGTTATAAAAGAAAAAAGTTATCCTTTGTGAAACACACATGGAGGTGATCTTTTAGGGAGTTCTTACGAGGCATTGTAGCCAAACAACCTACCACAAGTCATGTCAAGCACCCATCGGGTGGTTTTTCAAGCGATTGCTCGGTGCCAAACACCCGTCGGGTGGTTTTTGCACCGATGGCATGTCAAGCCCATGTCGTGGCATGCATACCTTGTCGAGCCCATGTTTTAGAGTGGCATTGTAGCCAAACAAACTACCACAAGTCATTTCAAGCACCCATCGGGTGGTTTATCAAGCGATTGCTCGGTGCCTTTGGCAAGGCCGTGTCGAGGCATGTCGAGCCCGTGTCAAGGCATGCCTTGTCAAGCCCATGTCGTGCCATGTCAAGCCCTTGTTGTGGCATGCCTTGTGCCCGTGTTTTGGCATGTCAAGCCGTATCGTGGCATGCCTTGTCAAGCCCATGTCGTGGGATGCCTTGTCAAGCCCATGTCGAGGCATGTCGAGAACGTGTCGAGGCATGCCTTGTCAAGCCCATGTCGTGCCATGTCAAGCCCTTGTTGTGGCATGCCTTGTGCCCACGTTTTGGCATGTCAAGCCGTATCGTGGCATGCCTTGTCAAGCCCATGTCGTGGGATGCCTTGTCAAGCCCATGTCGAGGCATGCCTTGTCAAGCCCATGTTTTAGAGAGGCATTGTAGCCAAATATACTACCACAAGTCATGTCAAGCACCCATCGGGTGATTTTTCAAGCGATTGCTCGGTGCCAACCACCCGTCGGGTGGTTTTTGCACCGATGGCATGTCAAGCCCATGTTTCAGATTTTTTTTCCAAAAGGATTATTTATTATTAATTAATTTGCAAAATACACTATAAAAAATCAAAAAAAAGAAAGAAAAAATACAATAAAAATAGGAAAAATTTCAAATAAAATCTATTACTTCTACACATTAAATATAAAAATATTTGGAAGGAAATAGATGAAAAGAGATGTAAAAAACCAACCTCAAATTCTCTAAATGTGTGTGTTATAAAAGAAAAAAAATTATCCTTTCTGAAACACACACGGAGGTGATCTTTTAGGGAGTTCTTACGAGGCATTGTAGCCAAACAACCTACCACAAGTGCTCCCAAGTGCTTCCCAAGTGCTCCCCAAGTGCTTCCAAGTGCCCAAGTCCCGAAGGCCCAAGAGCCCTAGAGCCCTAGTGCCCAAGTGCCCGTGCACGCACGCACGCAGGTGTTTTTTAAGTTGATTTATGAGCATTTTTTTGGCCGGCCCCATCGTTTTTCCACCGTTAACCTCTGGGTCATATTTCCAACCGTTGCCCGGTGTCAAGCACCCGTCGGCTAGCCTATCATCGATGCCTTTTTTGGCTGGCTCCGTCATTTTTCCGCCATTGACCGTTGGTTCGTACGTCCAACCGTTGCCCGGGTCTTATTTCCAACGATTGCCCGGTGACAAGCCGTCGGCTAGCCTACCGTCTATATATCGGGTGCATAGGGCAGCCCCTCCCTTATATATGCATCTTGAGCTTTTCCCCATGTGGCAGGAAGAAACATCTTTTCGTCCCAGGAGCGTACTTGGCATATTTTTTGTGAAATTGAGTTTTTCTCAACAAAGTGCCAATTGGAACTTGTTCAAAACATTTTGTAGCACCTTCACAAAAAAATTCAGATTTTTTTTCCGAAAGGATTATTTATTATTATTTAATTTTCATAATAAACCCAAAAAAATCAAGAAAAAATACAATAAAAATAGGAAAAATCCCAAATAAAATTTCTTGCTTCTAAACATTAATTATGAAAATATTTGGAAGGTAATAGGTGAAAGGGGATGTAAAATAACCAGCCTCAAATTCTCCAAACGTATGTGTCACAAAAGGAAAAAAAAAATCATCCTTTGTGAGACACACATGGAGGTGATCTTTCACAGAGTTCTTATGAGGCATTGTAGCCAAACAACCTACCACAAGTCATGTCAAGCACCCACGGGGTGGTTTTTCAAGTGATTGCTCGGTGGCAAACACCCGTCGGGTGGTTTTTTCACGGATGGCATGTCGAGCCCATGTCGTGGCATGCATGCCTTGTCCAGCCAATGTCGTGGCCTTTGCACAAGCACAAGTCGTGCCGTGGCATGGCCTCTCCAGCCTCGTCTATATCCTTTTATCATGCATCTTTCAGGAATCCGTTGTCGTGGCCTTTGCATTTTATGTTCCTAGCTATGCATGTAGACGAGGACATGCTAAGCCGAGTGAAAATGCATCTTGTGCCCGCGGCATGCCTTGTTCCCTTGTCGTTCCCAAGCACAAGTCGTGCCGTGGCATGGCCTCTCCAGCCTCGTTGTTTACATCTAAAATCAACCAATCCAATGATTATTTGAGTTCGTTTGAACAACTGTACGGATTCAAAATCAAAGCTTTTGGAGGAAGATTTCAGAAGAATTCAAATTCAGACGTGGAGGAAGGAGCAACTGCCAACTCCAGGAGTGGAAGTTAGAGTTCGAAGCAAGCCGATGTTCAAATTCATTGAGCGGGAAGTTCGAATCACAAGCAGCATCTATAAATAGAAGAATTCAAAGAGTAAAAAAGCCCCCGGACAAATCTTCAACAAACAGCTATCAAAAAACTGATGCTTGGTTTGTTCATTGGCAAAGTAGTTTAGGATTTCAAACTCAGTTCGAAGTAGATTAGGAAGTAGATAAGGATTTAGACTAGGATTTAACTCGATTGTTCTTATAACAATCACCCCTATCCCGATTGTTCTTGCAACAATCACCTGTTCGAAGTTTTGTATTTGAAGTTGGAGACAATTTCGAAGTAAGTTTATCTTTGATTTATTAATCGAAGTGTCTTGTTTCTTTGTTGTTCTTCGATTTCCTAAGTTTGTTGGTTTACATTTCTTCACTTGTTGAAAAAATCCTCTTAATTGAGGTAATTGAACCAATAAAACACAATCGCCTGATTAGATTTGGTTTTTCCAAAGTTAATCTGAGGGAGGAGATTCAAACTCTCTCTGGCACGCTCGCACACAATTATTTTCAATTGCAAAGAAGTAAAAGAACCAAACACATTTTTTGGCACACCCAGTGGGACCCCTGAAAGTGTTGAATGGCTCCAAAACTTAGGAAGCAAGCAGATGATTCTCAGATTGGCCAAACGCCAGAAGATGAGAACAATGTTAATTCTAGAGAGAATGAACAAGTCGAAGGCCTTCAAATAGGACCAGAGACTCGTACTGGTCAAGACATAAATATGGGGGTTGGCCAGACTTCTCGAATGAATACTAGGAATAATAGAACTGTACATGTTGATGACCCAAAAAATCCAGAAGTGGGAGGAGGGGTGTCATCTAATCAGTTCGCTGAAATGATTGCTACATTTAAAGAACTGGCTCAAACCCAGAAGCTTGTATTACAAAAATTAGAAGAGCAATCAGGACTTAAGCATGAGCCTTTGCCTTCATTTGAGAAGGATAAAGGAGAGGCTAGCACAAGTAGACCTAAATCAAGGCTTGGAAAAGAGCCTATAATTTTAGATGACATACCAGAATCTTGGTATGAACCCGCAAAAGCTTGTGATTACCAAATTCCTAAACCTAAGAGAGTGTTCAAACAAAACACTAATGTCCCGTTCGAACCAAATTTTGATGGTTTAAATGAGGAGAAGGGTTTCAGAAACATGGATTATGGGTTCGATGAGTATGTTTATAGTCCTGGAAATCATTTTAATGAGAAGGATAGAACTAGTGCAAAAAGGCCCAACCCAGAAATTGGAATTCCTAAGTATGCAGGAATACCAGAGATGGGTAGAGTGCATTCGAATCACTTGTATGAACCTTTTTCACAGCAAGAAGGAGGTTTCAAGCAGTATAGGTCCTTTGAGGATCCTTTTCAGAGGTTTCCAGAAGATCACATGCCTAGAAATGTTACTTGGGAACCACCTGTTAATCCAAGGGTACCTTTAGGAGAACGTCCAACCCTTCGAGATGAAATATTAGGTCTCATGCAAGAAGTATATGGACCTCTAAACAGAGGAATACAAACCCAAATTTATAGAAAACCCTATCCATAATGGATAGATCGGCAGTTCGAAGTCCCTAGCGGGTTTAAAATTCCAGATTTTACTTTATTCCATGGGAATGGAAAACAATCAACAACTGAGCACATTGCCAGATTTACGGCTCAATGTAAAGAATTGGGCAATAATGGGTTTATTAAGTTGAAATTGTTTTCTAGTTCTTTGACAGGAACAGCCTTCGAATGGTACTCTAACTTAACGCCAGAATCAATTCCAAATTGGCAAAGAATGGAAGAATTATTCCATGCGCAATTTTATCACACTGAACCTGAAGTTACTATGGCTGATTTAGCAAGACTAAAGCAAAAGCCTGATGAAAAGACTGCACAATTTATTGCTAGATTTAAAAGGGCTAGAAACAAGTGTAAACTTCAACTTCCAGAAGTTGAATTTGTGAGAATAGCACAAGATGGGCTAAGTAGAGAACTTAGGAAGAAGTTCGATTCTGAGAAGTTCGAGAGATTTGGTTGATCGACTTACAAAGCTTCTAGATATGAATCTTTGTTAGAAGAAGATGTCGATAGGAATAATTCATCTTATTCAACCTATTATAAGGAGCCCACTTATGAAATTGATGCTGCTGAAATCGTCGAGCATGCCCCTTGTGTGTGTGAATGTTTAGTTCGAAAGGATTCTTCTATAACACCAGGAACTAACAAGAAAGCATTTAGTAAAGTATATTCATTTGATGTTTCTAAAGCAGATGAAATTTTTGATTACCTTTTGAAGAAAAAGTTAATCAAACTTCCTGAGAATGTTAAACTTCCAACTTTGGAAGAAACAAAAGGAAAGAACTATTGTAAATGGCATGCTTCTTGGACTCATTCAACTAAAATTGTAATGTTTTTTTCCGTGTGGGGGTTCAAGAACAAATCAAGAAAGGAAGGATCATGTTCCCGAGAAAAGACTATGGGAATAGATACAGATCCATTTCCTCGAATTGAAGAGGTAACTGCTAATACCAATGTGCCAACAGCTTTGGCCAAAACAGTGCAGGAGGTATGGCAGAACAGGCGAGTTCACGTGGAGATGAACTCTATGCAAAGTGAAAGAGGAAAGCCAAAGTTTGGCCAACTTCGAAGTGAGGCTAGAAAGACATATGGGCAGAAGTATGAAACAAGATGTTCTTCTCAAAAAGGCTTTAAGCAATCTCATCTTCCCATGCTTGAAGCATCCTTCTTGGAATGCTTATGCATGGAGTCTTGAGGTGGCTAATTACTTGATCTTCAAAGATTTAGATCGACAGGGGGTTGATTTCTTTCCAAAGAGGATGGAAAGAAAGGCTTTGGATCGTAATAATGAAAGAAAACCTTGGATAAGCCCAAAACAAGGAAAGAATGAGAAGCCTTGGCGGCCAAGAGAAATGTATCTTCTAGTCAGTTCAATCAACCAAGAGAGAGTATCCTCCTTTGAAGAAGGTTAACACTGGAAAGGCCTTAATAGGCCAAGAAACTAAAGAAGAAGGGAACAATTCACCTTAGTAAAAGGAGTTCGATTGGTTTTACGAAGAAGGTTAAACGAGAACTCTTCGGGGAATATAAAACCCCTCCTAAATTGGGAAACAAGATGGTTAAACCTCCAAATACACCTCTTGGTCAATGGGTTGTGATTAGGGATCCAAAGACCAAGTCACCTCAAATGATTCCTATGCTTACTTTCGAACTTCGTAAGAGGAAATTGCAAAGGAGGTATACTAGCTTCCAAATGAAAGAATATGCTTCCAAAGAAAATCATAATGGGGATGACAAGTTTAACCCGAGGTTTAACAGACTTCGAAGAGAAGATTCTGAAGAATCTCTTCAAAAAGGGTTTACTCAATCAGAAAGAGAAGCACTCGAAAGTCTGGCTGCAAGGATGGACAGTGAAGTACCTCAAAAGCCCAAAGATCACCAAAATTCCTTAGCAAGCTATCGGTCCGGCTTATTAGAAGCCATGGTAGTGGAAGGGAAGAAGGAGGAGGAATGGATTCATCCCCTATTGAAACATTGTCCCCATGGAAACCTGCGGTGGAGTTTCACGAAAAAATGGACACAATAGAGGATGGATCGAGTTACCGGTGCAAGAAAAAGAGGACCATTGGTTTGGGACTTTGCGGAAGTTGAAATTAACATGGTTTCTCCGTCATTCGATTTTGGACCTTTTGGACAGATTGTTCACCGATTCGAAGGCGTTACAACCAACAGTTACTCCTATGGAAACCATTGATGTGTCAAGTGAAGAGGAGTATAGCCTTACATATGATAATGGTTGGAATGATGGTTGGGGAGCTTTAGTATCTAAAATTCAAAAGGAAGGAGAAGAAGAAGAGCTTATGATCATGGTTAATGCTATGGAGGAGCCAGAAGTAACATCTGCAGAAAGAGCGGTGTTTGTTCCAGAGACAGAGATTGATTCGAAGTATCCTTTAGTTGTTGATTTGAATTGTGCTGATCTTTCTTATCCTTTCAAATCCCCTTTGAATGATATGAGGCACCATTTGAAACCTTTATATATATCTGCTTTGTTTGATGGGATTTTGTTAAACAGAGTGTTGGTTGACAATGGTGCAGCAGTGAATATCTTGCCTTCTAGGACCTTAAAGAAGTTGGGGAAGGAAAAGGTTCGATTGATCCCAACAAGTACATGTATTGTTGGGTTTACTGGTGAAAGTAAAAACCCCAAAGGAATTGTTTCTATCCGCCTGAAAGTTGGCCAAGTGGAAACTGATACAGCCTTCTTTGTAGTGGATACTTTTACAAGTAAGTATAATGCTTTACTTGGTAGAGACTGGATTCATGTTAATGGCTGTATTCCATCTTCAATGCATCAAGCCTTGATGATTGTGAAGTACAAAAAAGGGAAAGAGGTGGGAATCGAAGAAGTGAAAGCAGATCCACATCCCTTCAGTACTTCAGTAAATTGTGCAGAGGCTGAAATGTATAAGCCTGAAATCATTCCTTTAAGTGAGATAGCACAATCTGCCACCCTTCCATCCAGCAAATTGGAAATGGGAGAACTGGCAGAGTTAAAATCTAAGCTTAAACAAGCAGTTGATTATGAATCAGACAATCCACCAGATGAGGCTGCTTGGATGTGAATTCAAGGCAGAGGTCGAAGAGGCTAGTTCATTGGCCTTAGTCAAATTTATGGCTCTAGAAATAGAGCAGAAATTACAAGAAACAAATGATTGGGAAGAATTATTGGCTGAAAAATCTGACTGGGGGTTGAAGCCAATTAAGTTCGAAGAAGCTTTTATAGGCCATGTCGACTCTCAAGACCCTTTAGAAGAAGTGGAATTGGGAGAAGGAATTGTTCCAAATACTGTACAAATCAACAAGGAGCTTGATGCTGCGTCGAAGTCCAAGTTGATCTCAGTGCTTAAGGAGAACAAAGAGTGCTTTGCTTGGAGTTACAAGGAATTAACAGGTTTGAGTAGGAATTTAGTTGAGCATAGATTGCCTATCAAAACTAATTGCAAACCTTTCAAACAGCTTCCAAGGAAAATGTCTCCTAAAACCATATCATTGGTTAAAAAGGAAATTCAAAATCTTCTAAATGCTGGTTTTATTAGAACAGCAAGATACGTAGAATGGCTATCAAATATTGTTCCTGTTATTAAGAAGAATGGGAAAATTAGGGTTTGTATTGACTTCAGAAACTTGAATACTGCAACCCCTAAAGATGAATACCCAATGCTTATAGTAGATATGCTTGTGGATAGTTCTGCAGGTCATAAAATTTTGTCTATTATGGATGGACATTCAGGGTATAATCAAATTTGTATAGCTGAAGAAGATGTTCATAAAACTGCATTCAGAGCCCCAGGCAACCTTGGGACCTTCGAATGGGTCAAAATGCCTTTTAGGCTCAAAAATGCTGGGGCTACTTATCGAAGAGCTATGAACACTATCTTCCATGAGATAATTGGGGGTTTATTAAAATGCTACATAGATGACATTATTGTCAAATCAAGATCTATTGATGAACATGTAGAACACTTGAAAACTGCCTTTTCGTAAATGAAACATTATCAACTAAAGTTGAATCCTGCTAAATGTGCTTTTGGGGACAAAGTGAGGTAACTTTTTAGGATATCTAGTTCACAGTAAAGGTATTCAAGTTGATAACAATAAAGCTAAAGCTATTATTGAAGCAAGACCTCCTTCGAATAAAAAGGAGCTTCAAAGATTTCTTGGACGGTTGAATTTTCTTCGAAGGTTTATATCTAACACTGCAGGAAAAACTAAAGTCTTTTCTTCCTTGTTGAAATTGAAGGATGGAGAGGACTTCGAATGGACTAAGGAGCATGATGATGCTTTCAGGACCATCAAGGAGTACTTGATCAATCCACCAGTTCTTGTTCCACCCAAAAAGGGAGAGCCTGTTAAATTGTATTTGGCAGCAAACCATGACTCAATTGGAGTTCTATTGGCTCAAGATAATGAAGAAGGAAAAGAGCAAGCTATTTATTATCTAAGTAGGTTTCTTAATGATTGTGAAAGTAGGTATTCTGCAATAGAAAAGTTATGTTTAACTTTGTTTTTTGCTTCGAAGAAACTCAGGTACTATATGATGCCCAGAGTAACTTATGTAATTTCCCAGACAGATGTTATGAAGTATATGTTGTCTCAACCTGTACTTAGTGGCAGAATTGGGAAATGGATTGTATCTTTAATAGAATTCAATCTAGAATATCTCCCTCAAAAATCAGTTAAAGGACAAGCTTTGGCTAATTTTTTAGCTGATCATCCAAATGAAATTGAGACTCCTGAGATAGCAGATAATGATATCATAACAATTAAACCATGGAAGATGTGGTTCGACGGTTCGAAAACATTTCAAATGGCTGGAATTGGAGTTGTTTTGGAATCCCCTCAAGGTTTGAAAACCAAATTTGGGTTTCAAATAAATGAAGGGGAATGCACCAACAATCCCACCTATGGAAAGCTCTCTTGGAAGTAAAATACTTCCCCAAGCAGCAGCGAAGGTAATGGCACCTCTATTTTCCATCATTTCTTTTATCCAGGAAGGCCCAATACTCCAGTCAGTGAAAGGTCGAAATTCTGCTTCTTCTTTATCTTCCCTCATTTTGAGAAAATATTGCAGATATTCAACCAATGATAAAGGTTTGGTAGCCATAACTTTGAATTTATCCCCATAAACATTTACAGGCTCTGAAACAGCAACTTCGAATGTTGGAAAATACGCCAGAATCCACAGTTGTAAGAACCAAAGAGGGCCCCCTATGTTAAACATAAGTGGTTTCGATTGGCTGTCAGATCCTATCTTATAAACGTATCCCAAGAAGTGTGAAGCCAAGTCAAATTTCTGACCCTGAGAAAGGCAATACGCCAAAGGGGCAAATTCAAGCATAATCTTCTTACCACTATGATAGAAGATCATTTTACAGAAGGTGTACAGAAGATATGCAAAAAACTCTCTATTAGATACTCCATCTTCGAATTTGGCCTCATTTTTAAGAAAGCTTCCATATGAGGCATTTGAGCCTGAGGTTTTCATGATTGCCAAAGGCGGAACATCGATGGACTTGGAAATATCAACCATTGGACCAAATGGGGGAAGTCCAGTGAGAAATGATACATCTAAAACTGTGGGAGCCATCATTCCGCAGTTAAATCGGAAATAATTAAATGACGAATCCCAAAAAGCTAGGGCAGCGTGTATAAGTGCAGGGTTTTGGGGAATACCATTTCGAAGCAGAGTGATAATGTGCCAGAGTCCAATCTCTTCCAACTCAGTCCTCTTATACTTTGAAATATGATCAGTCCAATCACCCCAGTCATTATCCTGAACTGGCCAGCATACAAAGTTCCTTGCAGGCCATTCTGCAAAATTTAGTTCTTGATCCTTGATAAGCCTACCTTCTTCTAAGATAGGGTAGCATGACGTAAATTTGAGAGGCAGATCGAAGAATGCAGGCCCTAAAATGTGGGTATCAATTCTATCAGGGTTCGTTATGAAGACTTGGCTACGCAAATCGCCGCCTGAGTTTGACATCTCTTCTTCAACGTATCTTCGAAGAACAAGCGAAGAGGTACCCATTTGGTTAACACTTTCAGAAGCCATGGATGCAGTGGTGAGATAGAAAGAGAGGGAGAGCAAAGTGTTTAAAAGTTTGAACGCGTAATGAGAATGTTTCAAACCCTAGATTTATACGTTACGAGGAAGCGGTGCAGCGTTTCGGGCCAAGTATCCATTTTAAAGTTATTGGGCCTATGATTATTTTTTGGCCCACGTTTAGTTTCAACCTTTGATTGATAATTATTTTTAGATTTAAATCGTATTCTTGATGCGAACCACTCTTTGGTTTATTCTCATGGAATATACTTTATTCTTAAAAGTTCGAGTTGGTTAAAAGCATAATTAAGTGCTTCGAGAAGCATTTAAGAGTGCATGACAAGCCATTGAAAGTACTAATATTCCATTGAAACTTCAGATAAAAAGAAAGTAAATGCTATAAGATCCTATTACACAAAGGGGACTAAGCATCTACTGGTAGTGAAGCAACTGTTGGAGTAGGAATAACTTGAAAATAATGAGGAAAGCTCCAAGTCACTAAGGCATGGAATCGTGCCCAAGTGAAGCTAAAAAATTTCTTTTCCATCATTCTAACTCTATTTTCTTCATCAAATTTAAGCTTCTTCTCAATTAATGGCCTGATTTTCAAAACCAGAGTCTTGGCTTTGACTTCGAACTTGGCCAGTTTGAGAGCATTTCTCTTCATGTGATTCTTAAACCGCCTTCGAAGCTTCTTAGAAACGTCAGTGGGCATTTCGAAGGAACGTCCTTTAAGGTTTTCCACCTTTTTATGAAGTTTGGAGATCTGATCATGAAGCACTTCGTAGTCATGAAGGTCTTGATTAAACCCAAACGAAGCAGTGTTATTCTTTATCCACATTCGAAGCAGAGGAAGTTGACTCAGAAAAGAGTGAAAGAAAGGGCTAGTTTGAATGCTACATTGGAGAGTTTCGCAAGCCCATAAAAAGTTCCTAAAAGGTATGTCCTCCTCAAGAATACCTACATCCAAAAAGGCAAAAAGCGACCAATAGCTCTTTGGCCTTGAGGGAATCGAGAATGGGGATAAAGAGAATAAGAAAAGTTAGCATGATAAGGAGTAGGGTCAAACTTGATACTCTTTAGCTCTTGAACCAATCTGTATTCTCAAGAAGGTCTCGAAGGGAAGATTGGGCGGGATCAATGAAGTCCCCTTCAAAATGGGGCCTTGAACCTCATGCAACCAAGTATATAAAGCGAGTCTTCGGCCTTACGCTAAGTTCTCCATACCCAGCAAAGCCTGACTTTTCGTCTTCATGGACTTTAAAGAAGCCAGGAGTTAAACAAGTGGCTATAAGACTGTCAAGCAGCATTATATTGGGATCTCGTCTGATGAAAGGAGCTAAATATTCACTCATAGCCAATGAGCGATAGTGGCTCCAACCTTTATAGCCAGCCGGGGATCATCCATTCTTACCACCACTATCTCGGATGGTAAACCCCATAGAAAGGGTTTATGAGTAGGGGGCGATGGAGGTTCCATGGGTCAATGGGCTCGAAGTTTCTCGTGAGCCCTTTGTATAAGATCGATCCCTTCGAATCTCACCAACAATTGGCGTCACAATGTTTCTAGTGTCAGTAGAAGTTGAATCATTTAGAACCAAATTTTCGAAGGCATTTTGAGTGCTAGAAATATCAGACATGGTTAAAATAAGATGGAGATCAGTTTACAAAGGGAATTGGTGATTGATTTTTGCCAGTGATTAAGTCCTTTTATAAACAGAAGTTGTTAGTTTAAACGATTCAAATTCTAGCAAAAATGGAGAACATGGGTTTTAACTGTCCACTATCCACAAATCTCTTATGAGAGCGAAGAGATTTATTGTTAACTGCATCGTGGAACGTGATTAGAACTGCCAATAACTTCTGCTTCGAAAGCTTACGGGAATTCGAAGCGGCAAAAGGGCACATTAACACTTATTCAAATCCTTTGAACAAAGATGTTAATGTGGGGGGTATGTTTACATCTAAAATCAACCAATCCAATGATTAATTGACACGTAATCAAGAGTGCCAAACGTTGGCAATTACTCGTCGATACAGACACACTAGATTAAAAGAACATATTTGAGTAAATACGATGTCGTATCGTGTTCAAATATAAAAACGGTTATTAGCAGTTACGAACCATCATTATTGGAAAGAATGAACCTCAAAGCTATGGGATTAACTGTTTAAATATATAAGTTCTACGTGTGAACTTGGGAAACAAGGCAAATTGGCAGTTATAACACGTGGAATAATTATGGAAAGGCAGTTATTCATCTTAACGCTTAATCATTTGAGTTCGTTTGAACAACTGTATGGATTCAAAATCAAAGCTTTTAGAGGAAGATTTCAGAAGAATTCAAATTCAGACGTGGAGGAAGGAGCAACTGCCAACTCCAGGAGTGGAAGTTAGAGTTCGAAGCAAGCCGATGTTCAAATTCATTGAGCGGGAAGTTCGAATCACAAGCAGCATCTATAAATAGAAGAATTCAAAGAGTAAAAAAGCCCCCGGACAAATCTTCAACAAACAGCTATCAAAAAACTGATGCTTGGTTTGTTCATTGGCAAAGTAGTTTAGGATTTCGAACTCAGTTCGAAGTAGATTAGGAAGTAGATTAGGATTTAGACTAGGATTTAACTCGATTGTTCTTATAACAATCACCCCTATCCCAATTGTTCTTGCAACAATCACCTGTTCGAAGTTTTGTATTTGAAGTTGGAGACAATTTCGAAGTAAGTTTATCTTTGATTTATTAATCGAAGTGTCTTGTTTCTTTGTTGTTCTTCGATTTCCTAAGTTTGTTGGTTTACATTTCTTCACTTGTTGAAAAAATCCTCTTAATTGAGGTAATTGAACCAATAAAACACAATCGCCTGATTAGATTTGGTTTTTCCAAAGTTAATCTGAGGGAGGAGATTCAAACTCTCTCTGGCACGCTCGCACACAATTA
>CM040179.1:15338606-15341106 GCA_022606695.1 Vaccinium macrocarpon
TGAAACACGCGGCACAAAATCAATCGGGACTCGAGCAAAACATGCTTCCTCTCGGCAAGAAGGCATCCCCGGGGGAACACCAATGCGTCATCAAGGCAACAGTCTTGGCACAACAAGGTGACCAGCACTCATTCGGGGGGAAGGAAGGGGGGAAGGGGGTGCCATAGCCAAAGGAGAACCAAGGTCGATCAAAAGCACTACTTGCCCGTAGGACGTTCGCACAATCTATCGACAATGTATCTCATTTGGCAAGGCATGCCGCCTGTTCCATTGCAACAACAAACACATAGCAATGCATGACGTCTTTTAGAAAACCAAGGAATATCCCGCCCAAGCCCTTGGCATCACAACGCCGGTACTAATGCGCCTCGCACCGCAAGCACTACTACACACTTTCGCGACACTACTAATGCGCCTCGCGCCATAAGCGCTACTACACACTTTCGTGACACTACTAATGCGCCCCGCGCCGTAAGCACTACTACACACTTTCGCAACACGGTGATACCACCCGGCATCGAGCAAGCATCCTCGGTGAAATCGCGGGACCATCAAGGCGACATCCATCCATGCAAGCCTTTGTTGTTGCACTTGCAACATGCGGGCAAAGCACGCGTCGATCGACACCGGCGAGCCCGCTTCCTCTCAACAAGGAGGTATCCCCGGGCACACACTTGGGACCGAGGCACCTTAAGCCCGATAACCAAGAATGCTCACCGTGCGGGGACACCAATGCATCACAGAGGAATAGCATGCTGCGCACTTCGCGGTGTCGATTGAGATGCTTCATGACAACCATCATTCCTGGCCTTGTCGAGCATGGAGGGCAACCATTTATAGCCTTGCCAAGCATGGAACGCGACCACATTGCCTCGCTAAGCATGGGCAGCGACCACTTGCCTCGCCAAGCCTGGAGCGACCACATTGCCTCGCTAAGCATGGGGCGGCCAATCAATCGACCACCTTGCCTATTACCCGAAGCCTTGGGCAAAGCAATCAACTGCCTGGACCAACCCCAGATTACTAGGCTATGCCTATGCGACCACATTGCCTTATTTGGGCAACAACCACCCGCTGGACCAACCCACACATTACTAGGCTATGCCAACAAATGCCCGCAACAAAGCTGGACCAACCCACATTACTAGGCTATGCCTATGCGGCCACATTGCCGCGTGGACCAACCCCACATTTTTCGCTATGCATGGCATTGCCTTTCAATCATTTCTTCATGCATTACCCGTAGGGGTGCTAGAACAAGGCGACATGCACACGTCGGGTCTTATTTCCAGCGATTACCCGATGGCAAGCACACATCGGGACGTAATTCCAACAAATGCCCGGCAACAAGCACGCATCGGGTCATGTTTCGAACGGTTACTCGGCAACAAGAGCGCATTGGGTCATGTTTTCAGCGATTACCCAAAGAATGTAGCCGTCGGGTGCCGAAATGCCTTTCCTAGCACGATTGTCGGCTCATTTCGTGACCCATCGGGCTCTATTAGTTACCCACAGGGGCATCTCGTTCATTTTTTCGCTCATTACTCCATGGGTCTCGATAGCACGAGGCATTGAACCCGAAATGCCTTTGATTGCCCGAACGTCGGCTCATTTCGTTACCCGTCGGCTCATTTCGTTCCCCATCGGGCTCTATTAGTTACCCACAGGGGGCATATCGCCTTTTTTCGGTCATTACTCCATGGGTCTCGATAGCACGAGGCATTGAACTCAAAATGCCTTTTGATTGCCCAAAGATCGGCTCATTTTAGACTCTATTGGTTACCCCGGGGGCATTTGTCTTTTTCGTTACCCACTCCATGGGGGATAGCACGAGGCATTGAATTTGCCCCGAAGGGGGTATATTTTGGTCTTTTTTCCGAGCATTACTCCCGGGCATGTGTTTGCACTAGGCATCGAAGCCCAAGTGCCCAGCACATGCCGGTTGGTCATGCCCGGGCCACTCCAAGGCAGCCGGCATGGCTGGCCTTGGCTTGGCAAGGAGGGAGACCACCCCCCCTTATATATGCATCTTGAGCTTTTCCCCATGTGGCAGGAAGAAACATCTTTTCGTCCGAGGAGCGTACTAGCCATTTTTTCGAAAAATTGAGTTTTGCTCAACAAAGTGGCAATTGGAACTTGTTCAAAACATTTTGTAGCACCTTCACAAAAAAATTCAGATTTTTTCTCCAAAAGGATTATTTATTATGAATTAATTTGCAAAATACGCTATAAAAAATCAAAAAAAAATCCAGAAAAATACAATAAAAATAGGAAAAATTCCAAATAAAATCTATTACTTCTACACATTAAATATAAAAATATTTGGAAGGAAATAGATGAAAAGAGATGTAAAAACCCAACCTCAAATTCTCTAAATGCGTGTGTTATAAAAGAAAAAAGTTATCCTTTGTGAAACACACATGGAGGTGATCTTTTAGGGAGTTCTTACGAGGCATTGTAGCCAAACAACCTACCACAAGTCATGTCAAGCACCCATCGG